>CM058046.1:49470750-49487462 GCA_030169165.1 Centaurea solstitialis | reverse complement strand
AAAAGCCAATCAGAATCTTCTAATGCTTGAGAGACATTCTTTGGTTCAATTACGCTCAAGAAACTTTTGTAGAGGCAGTAATTTGCAGATGCAGATCGCGTTTTAACACCATCATTGACATCACCAATCACATTGTAGAGTGGATGTGCTCTTGTCCATTTCAACTGAGCAGGAAGAATTGCAAGATCATCTAGATTGTTCTTACTATCATTTTCATCAATGATTGCAGGAATCTCTGATTGATCATCGGGGGTTAACTCTGATTGCTCAACACTTGGAACTGGTATAGCCTGATCAGAGTTAGAAGTAGAACAAATATTCTCTGATGGTCCGGAATCATTCACACTTGAAGGTTCTGGGACATCATGAATATCAACTCTTGGATTTCTGAAAAGAATGAGATCTTCATTATATGCACAAATATCCAAAAAAGCATCCATAAACAGTAAATCGAGTTCTAAACTATTTGGATCAGAAATAGAATCAGAAGTCGTATGAGAAGCTTGACTATGAATTTCGAGTCCTGAACTGCTATGTTCAGAAGTCATTGACACGGTTTCATCAAAGGTCACATAAACGGTTTCCATAACCATCTTGGTTTGGTTGTTGTAGACCCGAAAAGTCTTTGACGTTAGCGAATATCCAAGAAAGTATCCCTCGTCGGCTTTCTTGTCAAACTTACCATGATTGTCACGGTTATTGAGAATGTAGCACCTATAACCAAAAACATGAAAGAATTTGACATTAGGAACTCTACGGTTGATTATATGATAAGGAGTTTTCTTGAAGCGCTTAGTGATGATGGTTCGATTCTGAGTAAAACAAGCCGTTGAAACAGCTTCGGCCCAAAAGGTAAGAGGTAATCCGGAATAAGCTAGCATCGTTCGTGCCGCTTCAACTAAGGTTCGGTTCCGTCTTTCTACAACTCCATTTTGTTGTGGAGTATAAGCACCTGAAAAATTATGAGAAATACCAACAGATGTTAGATAAGCATCTAAGGTAGCATTTTTAAATTCAGTGCCATTATCACTCCTAATCTTTCGAACTGGAAGTTGCAAAAGAACTTGGATCCTCTTGATAAACTTTATGATCAACTCGGGAGCTTCAGATTTCATTCTCAGAAATTCTAGCCACGTGTACCGTGAGTACTCATCAACCATAACTAGAATGTACTTCTTTCCACTAAGTGATTGAATTCTCATCGGTCCGCATAAGTCCATGTGGAGCATTTCGAGTGGTGATTGACACGAAGATTCTGTCTTTGACTTGTGAGAACTTCTCTTCATCTTTCCCATTTGACAAGCCGGACATAAAGAATTTCTGTCAAATGTCAACTTTGGAAGACCTTTCACCAATCCACCATTAGCTAGTTTGCTAATATCTGAGAAATTCTGATGAGAAAATCTTCTATGCCATAGCCAACTTTCGCCTTTTGTTGCCTTTGAAAACAAACAAACCGGTTTCGATGAATCTATCACCGGAAAGTCAACCACATAGAGATTGTAAAACCTTCTCCCTTCAAAAATCTCAACACCATCACTATTAATGATAAGACAGTTAATGATGGAAAATAGAACAATGTTATAACCATCACAAAACTAACTTGCACTAAAAAGATTATGACTTAACCCCTCAACATAAAGTACCTTCTTTATGGATACCTTACCATTTGTAAGAATGTTGTAACCTTTGATGACTCCTGTCGTCTTATTTCCAAAACAAATTGTTCCTCCTGGTCGTTCCACATAATTGTGCAACAACTCCTTGTAGCCAGTCATATGTCTTGAACAACCGGAATCGACATACCACATATGCCTGGCCTGTAGAAACATGTTAGTTCAACTTGGGAACCCATATCCAAATGGGCCCTTTCTTGTTAGTCTCATACATTTTTAACAAATCAGAAGATGAACCTAAAATCTTACAGTTTATACCAGACTTTGAAGTTTGTGCTTTCAATAAATCCTTAGGAATCCATTTGCACAAAAACTTCGCATCAACTAATTTATCTTTTGCTTTTGAAAGATTTTTCTTTTTAGCACTAAACACTTTAGCACGATGATCAAACGAGTAAGCATGAGATTTGTCATGAGAAACACCACTAGATCTTTTCTTGTTAACATGACTAGAGTTCAAAGAAAAAGAATTATCACCACAATGAGTACAATGCAAACGTTGCATAGCAAAAAACATTAAGGCAGACTCAAAAGAGTTTTGACACTTATTGAATCTAACATTCAGATTACATTTATTGACAACATCAAATGACGACTTTTTAACAAAACTCTCATTTGTAGCAAAATGCTTTTTCTTCTTTGAATCTTTCTTCTTCCACCCTAGGCCATGTCGTTTAAAACTTTTTAAATCTGTAGAATTAGAAGAACTAGAGTTAATAGGTGTCTTAGGAACTGAACATACATCAGATGAATCTTTTGAAGATGTTTCAAGTGTAGCACAAGAAGTACTTCCTACCTCAAAAGTACTTGCAACAAAATTAATTGAACAAGTTTCAGACTTTGACAAAGTACACGAGGATTTCTCATCTGTGGAAATTTGACTATCACTTGAAACATTGCCAACATTTGGTTTATCTTGTGTACTAGACTTTGGTATTTCAAAAACAGCACCAAATTCCATATCTGGTAGTTTGAGTTCTGATTTAAGGATATCTCCTTCAACCATACTATTTAAACTTTTGTACACAAGATAACCATCTTTGTCAATTACAGCATGTGTTATTAAATCAGTCACTTCAGGCTTGATACCTTGATCAGAACAATATGGAATATCTTGAGACTCAAACATGGGGTTTGAAATAAAATTTATCTTTTCTTCCTCAACACCTGCTTCAATGTCATCATCATTATCAGAATCAAAACATGGTTTGGTCTCATCAGAATCAGATTCAGACTCATAATCAGAAACGCTTTTATTTTCTGAAAGATTATTAACTTGAATAAACTCAGAAAGATTTTCACAATCCGTTTCTTTTTCAAGTTCAGATGTCTTATCTTCAGATTTAGGAGTAGATTCAGTAGTCTTTGACTCATTTTCAATATCGTTACTAAGCTTTTCAGATTCATTTGAAAAAGACTTTACATCTTGAGAATACAAAGAAACACACTGAGTATGAGAAAACTCGGGTTTTCTTGTTTTATAGCTTTGATTTAACTTATCATATTGAAAATCACATGTGAAATCAAAGTTATTCTTTTTCTTTGACTTTGAATCTGAAAAACTATCACTTGAGTCATCAACAACGTTTTCTTTTCCTTTATCCGAAGAATCAGATACTGAACTACCAGATTTTACAAAGGTCTCATTTATTTTTGGAAAACTCAAGTTATCAAACTGATAAAGACCTTTAGGGGCATTCTTTAAAACATCAATTTCAGGTAAACCTAACCCCATTTTTGGATTGTAAAACCTAGTATCTTTTAAATTATTTGTCAAAAGCTTAAGCGTCTGTTGAGTCTGACCTCTTTTGATATTAAGGTCCTCCAACTGTTTGATTTTGGCATAAGCCTCAGATCTGTCTTGAAAACACACTTCAAATTTGATCATATATTCAGCCTTTTCAGACTCCAAATTTACTAAAGCACTCTTCATCTCAGAAATTTGAGATTCTAGTTTGGCTTTCTCTTTCCTAATCTCAGCCTTTTCAAGCTCACGATCATCAGCTAAAGATTTATATAACTCACATTCATTACTGAATTCAATGACTCGAGCTCTTTCAAACTTAATCTTTTCCTTCAAGTCATCAAATTCAGTTTTTAAAATTAAAAACTGTTCTTCTAAAGAGCATTCATCATTATCAGACAGATCAGAATCAGAAGGAGTTTGACTTACCTCATTTGTCACTTCGGTCTCTTTGTGAAGGTTGATGGTTTCTTCCACACTCGCCATGAGATTGTAGTGAACTTGTGTGAAATGGGCAGAATCCTCATCATCAGAAGTATCATCATACCAACATTCCTCCTCCGCCATCAAGACTTTACCTTCACTCTTGCGTTTAGCAAGTTGAGCCTTCTTAGAGTAGTAGTCAAAATCCCTGACTTTCGGCGCTCTACAATCTTTGACAAAATGGCCTGATTTGCCACAGTTAAAACATACATTGCCTTTCTCATCTGTCTTTTCTTTCTCATAACTCTTCCTCTCCGGCCTTCTCTCATAATCCTTTGTCTTGTACTTGTCTCTTTTGTAGTTATCGAACTTGGGTTTCGAATAGAACTTCTTCTTCCCATAACGTTTGTGAATAGAACTAGACAAAAGAGCAAGCTTGTCAGCAACTCGCTTCAAATCAACATCGGACTCAGAACTTTCATCTTCAAGGGTTTCTGAATCAGAATCAGACAACTCGGTGACTAAAGCCTTTGAATGACTTTTCTTCTTCGAACTAGCACTAGGGAGCATACTCTTCTTCTTTTCAGTCAACAGAGCCAAGGAATCAGAAATACTCTTCTGCTTCGTTACAATATCTTTGACTTTCATTTCATGTTGGCTAATAATGGAATACAAGTCATGCAAGTCTTCTTCCGCCAAATTCTTGTTCATTTGAAGATTAACCGAGTAATGATCCCATTCCGGATTGAGATTCTTTAGAAACTTAAAGTTTATCTCAGAAGTAGACTTTTGCATCCCATTTCTCCTCAAATCATTTAGAATGATGTTGAACCGACTGTAAGAATCAGCAAGTGTGTCTCCCTCTAAAGCTTTAAACCCTTCATAAGCTCCGATTGCTTGGTTTAGCTTGGCTTGGATTGATCTTTCCGTCCCTTGAAACTGTTTTTCCAACTCATCCCACAACTCTTTTGCCGTATTTCTACTATCAACACGATTAAACAGATCGTTTGGAATCGCCATCGTGAGTAAAGTAAGAGCTTTGTCATCAAGTTCAGCTCTAATCTTTTCAAGCTCATTATAGTGCCGAAAGAGTTTGAACACTCGTCTTGGTTCAATAGCGGGAGTAGTGGCAGTCTCGGGTGTGCCCGGAATATCAATGTACGGCTTAATCGGACCTTCTTGGATGCTCACCTTGAGTGTCTTATCGATGTTGTTAAGAAACTGAATCATCCTCACACGCCATTGAGGATACTCGCCAATCTGAAGAACCGGAGGTTTCGACTTTGAACCCATACTCAATAGATCTCTAGACATCTTCGTAGAACTTGAAAATGATCGGTAATTCACTGAAACTGGTAGATTTCTTTCGAACTTCTGGAGGTATACAAATCTGAGAATCTGTAGCTAATCAAATTCAAGTGAATTTCCAGCTCTGATACCACTTGTTGTTACAGATTCAAGTTCTAATCAACATGCAACAACTAGAGAATGAATTGAGAAGCCATATGTCATTGATTCTTGGATGAAAAGTTTACACACACTAAACACACCAAGAACACACACACTTAAGAACACAAACTCTCAATTCACTCTCTTTACACAATGATACGTATGCATGATCCACACTTTCCAAATGACATCACATGGGTATTTATACCCCAACACTTACAACCCTTACACTTTACCACAATTACAAAATCTACCCTAATAAAGGAAAACTATTACAAAGTACATATAAAGCAAGCTTTGACTTCTTTGACCACTTTGACGTTGCCTTTGTCTTCACTTTTAGCACCAACTTGTGATCTCGAATACAATCCGATTTTGCATCCAACAAAATCCATCAGCAACCTAGCCCACTACCACGACACAAGAACCCGTCATAGCAAGCCCAGATACGACAAGCCCACAGTCAGCGATAAGCCCAGCAGCGGAAGCCCAAACCTCAACAGAATAAGAGACGAATAACGATCATGATCCCGACGGGCATAGCGAGCTTGAACATAACCCGATATGATGTTCCAATCGTGTCTCGGTTTTGCCTATCCGTTTACACGACTACGAGCTAAACATGTACGAATTAACGTTGACGTGTGACGATGTGCCAAAGAACTTTAAAGAAGACATTATGAAACCCGAATGGCTTAAGGCGATGACAAGTGAGATCGAGTCGATCGGAAAAAGTAAAACTAGGAAGCTAGTGCCCCTACCTAAGCATGCCAAACCAATCGGACAAAAGTGGTTATTTAAAATCAAAAGAAATGTTGACGGATCAATCTCGCGGTACAAAGCGCAGATCGTTGCAAAAGGCTATGTACAAGAATACGGCATTGATTTTGATGAAGTCTTCGTGCCAGTAGACAATACGATTATTGATTGCTCTTGCGGCCGGGAATGGATGGAAGATTTACCACTTAGATGTGAAGACGGCCTTCTTACACGGAGAATTGAAAGAAGAAGTGTACGTGAGTCAACCCGAGGGTTTCGAGAAGGTGGGAAAGCAAGGAAAAGTTTACAAGTTAGAAAAAGCTTTGTCCTTGCAAAAAATTGTTTTTTTTTCGTTTTAATTTTTAATTGCTTTAATTTCATACATCCTATGTGATAACTATAATTTTTTATGGTTATTTTTATCTCTTTTTCTATAAATATTAACTAAAATAGCCAGTTTCGCTTTTTTAAACCCCTTCTTTTATATAAAATAATGTTCTGAGCAAAATAAATGAATTTTAGTATTTTGGATATATTTTACGTATTTTTGGGATATTTTTTTGTGCAATGACTTAGGCAGTGCCCACTGAACGTGCTGATTAGGGTAATTTCGGGTTTTCAAATAAAAGTACAACTTTGGAGCATCTTTGTATAAGGTTAGGAGCTCTCATGTGCTGGATAATAATCAACGTGGCTGATGGTATGGTTTATGCTAAAGGAAAAATGCATGAGAATATTAATGATAGTGGTTTTGGTACTAAAAGATGTTTGTCACTAAAGTCCAATTTGTCTCTTAGCCAAAAGTAAAGTTGTCTTTTCAAGACCCATTGGGTAAAGACCTTTGGACAAAAGGAATACTTGAGATGATTTTGCTTCTTTCATGTGTTTATGTACATTATATACTTTTGTACTTCTGCCCATTTGTACTTCTATACTTGTACTTATATATATGTACTAATGTACGAATGAGTTTCCCATATTATTTTCAACTTATGTGATATTAACGTAAATTTAATGTAACTTTATTATTTTAGTAAAAATTAAGTTTATTTATTTTCTTTTCTTTCAAATTCTACAAGTTAAAGTCAGCATAAATATGATGTAATTGTTGTTTTTATTCCAGCAAATGCATAAATGCATCTTTTTAGACGGTGTAAGTTTGTGTTATGTTATTCAAGATTTTGTTTCCTTCCTATTTTAGTTGTATTGTTTTATTATATTAAATAAGAATCCGCATGAAAGTGAGCAGACTAGTTTACCGATATTCCAAACCACTTAAAGATAATATGCTGTGTTTTTTGTAAAAAAAAATGATGTGGGGGCCATTTTTAGCCTTTTCGCACAGGACATCAAGAACCCCAAGACCGAGCCTGGGTGTAGATCCATCGGACGTGGCGGTTCTTTGGAATCCGTTCATTAGGAAAGTTATAGTTGTTGTGGTGCCTTTTCCCGAGCTCAAGTCGCTAGGTCACATCATTGGTTTCTGGGTTTGTCAAAACACGTGTCAACCCAAGCTTGTCAGATTTACCAATATCAGGGATGCTCGCAGTATTGACAATATCCATTGGCAAGTTAAGCTCTTCATACTGAACGATGAGGGAGGGAATGGATAGTCTCACCTAGCATTCCCCCACGCCAATCAATCTTATTCGATGAGCGCTACCATATATTTATAGGCCATTTTATATATTGTCTTTTTTACAATCGAACCCAATGATGGTGCATATATCTTTTCTGCTAGCCTCATACTGTCATATGATGTAAACACCGGAGCCTTTGTAGAGATACCCCTCCTAGATGATTTGAGTCATGAGGGGGACAAGTGGAAAGGGAGGCTCAACCAAATTTGATCCTCTCATCACGCAACGGGGTTCTCTTACTATGATTGAGTACGGCGTTGTAGGAGGGGTGAGGGAAAATATAATTGTTTGGATTATGGAGCAAGATGTAACGTTTACCAGGCTCTTTGTCGTTGAGGCACCACCACCTGCATTGATAACACGGGTTCCGGGGTTCACTTGGGCTGGCAGAGTAATGCTTGAGATATATGAAAACGAACCCCGAATAGCTTGTCACATTGCTCTACACGGCCCTCTCACGCCTCTTGGGCTTCGTGGATTGCTGTTTTCCTTCTTTGTGGTTTCCTACACGGAGTCGATACTTTTGCTGAATCATGAAGATGGCTGGGTTTTTGGATGTGAAGAGGCGACGTTTTATCATGGAATATTGTGGAGGTTGAAATGATATTTGCTAGCGAGTTATGAGATCTGTCTTGTAATCTCACGTGCTTTGGGAAATTAAGTGATCAGTTCTAATGAGCAAATTTCAATGTCAGTTTTGTTTGTTTTATTTAGAGTTTTGTTTGATTTTAGCATGGTAATTTGGATTTTATCTTATCCATGTAAATTATCTTTTGAAATTTGTAGCGATCTTCAAAATTTCTGCTTTTAATCAATTGTAAAATTAATTGGCCAGAATGCATGAAAATGTAAGAAGTTTGCCTTGGTTTCTATTTAGTGTAATGAAGTTGAAAAGCTTTGATTATGAACCCCTCGCTGCTGCATGTATAGGCCAGGTAAGTCAGTTCACTTTGATTTGTTTAATGTTATGATTCATTTCAGTTATCGGCTTGTTGCTAGTTCTATAGAGGGTATTCAATCTCTAATTGTTATGTGGCTAACATATTGTTTAGTTCTATAGAGGGTCTTCAATCTCTAATTGCTATGTAGCTAACATATTGTTGGTCAAAAGATTGTTCCTTACCGTGTTCTGAGATCTCAAACATTCTGTATTTACTACATGTCAAATTTAATCTTTACGCTTATTTGGCACCATTACCAGTCAGTGTTCATTGGTGGTTTCTTGATTCACAAATTAAATGACACAATCTACATTTGAGTAACAAATTGAATGACATAATGATAATCTACATTTTAACGCATTTGTAGCAGTTAGCATTGCCGGTGCACACTGTTTAAGTTACAAATTTAGAGTCACTGGAAAAATGGGGATGGGATGACATCTATATTTACAATTACCATTTTTTTTGTTTCTAAAGTTTTCTCCCTTTGCGAGTCGGGACTGGCACTTGTAATTACATAATAGCTAGCTTATTGAATGTGTAAATATAGTTTCAATTTCTCTCATTCAACACCATTATGTTGCATATGGATTAGAATGTGTAACAATTTGAAATGAATTATTAGGTGCATAAAGCTGTGACCAAGGATGGTACATAAAGGTTGGATGCCGATTTCTCCTTAGGCTCATTTTCCTCTTCCTACAGCTATGTATACGATCCAATATGGACATAATTCGTACATGAAGGAACAATTTTGTATAAATTATACGAAATACATCTATGGTAAAATACAAATTCTTCAACTTTATTTTGTTTGATCAATGAGCATCAATATTGAACTATCGGAATCCATTGAAGGAATTGATATTAACCTAAGTTTATTTTGGTTATCAATCGCTTTCTATCATCAGTTTCTTGAAATTAATGCATATAATATGTTTATGTATGCATACATACACTTTCTATCATCGGGCTTTTCAGAAAACTGCAAAACCCAAAAAAATCAACCGGAATTGTCAAAAAATATAATTAAAAATTCATCGAAATCAACCTAGAAAATTCCATAATCTTTCAAAACCGTGGAATTTGGTTAATAACACATTTGTTGGCGAATGGTTGGATCGACCATGGGCTATATGCCGCGGGCCGACCCAAAAGGTGTCTTGGAGTGCAAGCTAAGGAAACCTAATATATGGAAGGGCCTTGGAGTGCAAGCTAAGGAACCTAATATATGGAAAGTTTCCTAATTCTGTTTTTGGTGATAGAATAGGAATTGTAATCCAATAATCTATATAAAGCGATCTTGATGTATAGATTAGGGAGAACAATTTTTAGAGTTTTGTGTTACCGAATTTCTCTAATAATAATCAACGCGTTTATTGGTTGAATATTCGTTCGTATTATTGCTTTCGTTTTCAATTGGTATCAGAGCGAACAACCCAAATCGTGTATTGTGGTTCGGTTGATTGATCATGTCGGGAGGCGAAGCGAATCCGCCCGCGAAGGAGGCACACTCGATTTCGTTTCAATGTCCGCAATTAACATCAATGAATTACATGATATGGCAGATGCGTATGAAGGTTTTACTCGGCATTCACGGCGTTTGGGACGTGGTTGATCCAGGTTCAACGGATACAAAGAAAAACAACATTGTGATGGGATTGTTGTTTCAATCAATTCCGAAAGACTTGATCCTACAAATTGGGAATCTCGAGATGGCCAAGGAGATGTGGGATGCGATCAAATCACGGAACGTAGGTGCTGATCGGGTGAAGAAAGCACGATTGCAAACATTGACTTCGGAATTCGAAAGTTCGAAGATGAAAGAAACGGGAACTATTGATGAGTTCTCTTCAAAGCTACCTGGCATTGGGACTGTTTCGGCGTCACTCGGAGGAACAATCTCGCAAGAAAAGCTGGTGAAGAAACTTCTTACGAGCCTCCCTAGACGATTCGTGCACATCGTGGCGGCACTCGAGCAAGTCTTGGACTTAAAGACCATTACGTATGAAGATGTTGTTGGAAGGCTAAAAGCTTACGAGGAACGGACTAAAGAGACTGACAAAGCATCCGAACCCGGTGAAAAGATGTTGTATTCCAAAATCGAGAACTCAAATCGCAATCAAGACTCGAGCCGTGGCCGAGGACGCGGTGCAAACCGGGGGGGACCAGGCGGTGGACGTGGCCGTGGTACGGGTAACACCCAAAACCATGATAACGGGGGTGGTGAAAAGAAAAAAGGTAATCATAATGAGAAGCAAGATATTTCAACGATTAAATGTTACCGTTGCGACAAATATGGACACTTTGTGTCAAGATGCCCGGATCGATGGCGCAACCATGAAGCAAACCTTAATGATGCTCAAGAAGGAGTGATTCACGAGGAAAGAGCATTCGTTATGATGAAAGAAGAAACAATGTTCCTAAACGAAGAAAAATATATTCCTCCCAAGGTCGAGCCTAACCAAGATGAAGTTGATGTTTGGTATCTCGACAATGGTGCAAGCAATCACATGACCGGTAATTACTCATACTTTTCTGAATTAAATAAGCGAATAACTGGTAGAGTGAAGTTTGGAGATGGCTCATGCGTGCGCATAAAAGGAAAGGGATAAATTTTGTTTGTTGGCAAAAACGGAGAACAAAAATTGCTGAAAGATGTTTATTACATTCCATTGCTTCGAAGCAATGTAATAAGTCTTGGCCAAACAACATTACTCGGATGTGACATACGACTCCATGGTGATTTTCTAACCATGAAAGATATATATGGAAGGTTGCTTATCAAGGTCCCGCAAATTGAAAATCGTCTCTACAAAATACAACTAAAAGTTGGAAAGCCCCATTGTTTGCAAGCAGAAATCGATGATGAGTCGTGGTTGTGGCACGCACGTCTTGGCCATATCAACTTTGGTGCGGTGAATATGATGCACAAGTTGGCTAATGGAGTACCGGTTTTGAAGCATAAAGATCAAGTTTGTGAAGTTTGCGTGATAGGCAAACAACACAAGCACACGTTCCCAAAGAAAACAGATTACAAGTCTACAAATATTCTCGAAGTATTACACGGAGATATTTGCGGACCGATTGATCCTCCCACTCCAGCCGGTAATATTTATATATTAGTTCTCGTTGATGACTTTTCTCGATACATGTGGTCATTTTTGTTAAAGCATAAAAACGACGCGGCGGATGTAATCAAAAGATTTAAAAAGTCAATCGAAAATCGAACCGGCAAAGAGATAAAGACATTTCACACGGATAAAGGAGGTGAATTTACTTCAAATGATTTTAATCGTTTATGGAACGAAGAAGGTGTTGCAAAAATGTTAACAGCCCCGTACTCACCCCAACAAAACGGCATAGTTGAACGACGAAACCGAACGCTAATCGAGATGACACGATGTCTCATGAAAGCGAAAGAGGTTCCAAATTAATTTTGGGGTGAAGCCACTCGACATGCAACTTATATCATCAATCGTACCCCTACGCGAGCATTGGTAGGAGTCACACCTTACGGAAAATTCTATGGTCAAAAACCGAATCTTGAACGATTGAAGGTGTTCGGATGTGTTGCGTACGAAAGGATTGTTTCGAAACATCTGAAGAAGCTAGACGATAGATCGAGACCATTGGTTTATTTTGGGAAGGAACCGGGTTCGGGTGGTGTTTGCTTATTTAACCCGGAAGAAAATAAAATCATTATAAGTTGCAATGTTTCTTATAATGAAAAAATAGCTTGGAATTGGGATAAAGAAGAAAAGGAATTGCATGAAGGAAGAGGCAGCAAGAAAAGTGAATCTGGCACGTTTGTAATACCATGGCTTGTGACAAATGGGCCTGTTCCTCCAAATCCATCAACAACCTAGCCCACTGCCACGACACAAGAACCCGTCATAGCAAGCCCAGATACGATAAGCCCACAGTCAGCGATAAGCCCAGCAGCGGAAGCCCAAACCTCAACAGAATAAGAGACGAATAACGATCATGATCCCGACAGGCGTAGTGAGCTTCAACATAACCCGGTACGACGTTCCAATCGTGTCTCAGTTTTGCCTATCCGTTTACACGACTACGAGCTAAACATTTACGAATTAATGTTGACGTGTGACGATGAGCCAAAGAACTTTAAAGAAGCCATTATGAAACCCGAATGGCTTAAGGCGATGACAAGTGAGATCGAGTTGATCGAAAAAAGTAAAACTTAGAAGCTAGTGCCCCTACCTAAGCTGCCAAACCAATCGGAGAAAAGTGGTTATTTAAAATCAAAAGAAATGCTGACGGATCAATCTTGCGGTACAAAGCGCAGCTCGTTGCAAAAGGCTATGTACAAAAATACGGCATTGATTTTGATGAAGTCTTCGTGCCAGTAGCTCGACTCGAGACAATATTGATTGCTCTTGCGGCCGGGAACGGATGGAAGATTTACCACTTAGATGAGAAGACGGCCTTCTTACACGGAGAATTGAAAGAAGAAGTGTACGTGAGTCAACCCGAGGGTTTCGAGAAGGTGGGAGAGCAAGGAAAAGTTTACAAGTTAGAAAAAGCTTTGTATGGTTTACGACAAGCTCCAAGGGCTTGGAACATAAAGCTTGATGGCATCTTACGAGAAATGGGCTTTCAACGATGCTTGCACGAATCGGCAGTATATACAAAGGTTTCGAAAGGGGAATACATCATTGTGGTGGTGTATGTGCATGATTTATTTGTAACTGGAACGTGTCATGAAATAACAAGCCAATTCAAAAGCATGATGTCTTCGAAGTTTGAAATATCGGATCTCGGTTTGTTGACTTATTACTTAGGCATTGAAGTTTCTCAAGAAAATGATTGTGTGACAATCAAGCAAGCAAGCTATGCTGTGAAAATCTTGAAAGAGGCGGGCATGGAAGAATGTAATGCTGCACAATGTCCAATGGAACCGGGACTAAAATTATCGAAAGCCGAGGATGAACTGGAAGTTGAAGCCACTCATTATCGGAGGGTAGTAGGGTGCTTACGCTACCTCCTTCACACTCGTCCGGACTTAGCTTACTCAGTCGGGGTAGTTAGTCGCTATATGCAAAGTCCGAGAGAATCTCATGCACGCGCGGTCAAGCAAATCCTTCGATACCTTCGTGGTACAATTTCGCTTGGAATTAGATACGAGAGATGTGATGAGTTGAAACTTATGGGTTATAGTGACAGCAGTCATAATGTAGACATAGATGATGGTCGGAGTACTACTGGTCACATTTTCTTTCTTGGTAAATCCCCCATCTCGTGGTGTTCACAAAAACAAGATACCGTGGCCTTGTCTTCATGTGAAGCCGAATTCATGGCAGCTACATCAGCAGCATGTCAAGCAGTTTGGCTAAGGGAGTTACTCGCGGAGGTAACCGGATTAAAGGAGCAAAAGGTGTTGATTCGTATAGACAACAAGTCGACAATTGCGTTGTCTAAAAATCCGGTGTTTCACAGAAGGAGGAAACACATTCACACTCGTTTTCACTTCATTCGAGAGCGTGTGGAAAACGAGCAAGTTGAAGTCGAGCACGTGGCGGGAGATAGTCAAGTGGCGGATTCCCTAACAAAGGCCTTAGCGCGAGTCAGGTTCGGTGAAATGAGAATGTTGCTCGGTGTGTGTGAGTTGTCGCTTCAACCATTCGTGGGGTGATTGTTGGCGAATGGTTGGATCGACCATGGGCTATATGCCGGGGCCGACCCAAAAGGTGCCTTGGAGTGCAAGCTAAGGAAACCTAATATATGGAAGGGCCTTGGAGTGCAAGCTAAGGAACTTAATATAAGGAATACTTCCTCTAAATGTATCAAACTATCCCCAATATACTATTGTGTGTATCCACCTAAAAAAATTTCTTTTGTATATATCAAACTTAAAAAATTGTTTTATTGTGTATCAAATGACCTATTCAACCGGTTAACATCAGGTAAACCTCAAAACCCTTATAATCTCAAACCCTTTTCTTTCATCCCAACTTACAGATTGAAGAATACGAAGATGTCTTCCTCCTCCAGTCATCGAATTCGTTCATCAAGAAGTGAAATTGACGATGGTTTATGCTTCTGTGGTGATCCTTTGGTACTAAAAACCTCATGGACGTCTCGAAATCCTGGAAGAAGGTTTCTCTCCTGCCCTAACTATGTAAGTATCAAAATCCTAATTTGCCCTAAATTTTATTCTAAAAATCTTTCAATTTTGGTAAATGTTTGAGATATGTTGTAGGGTACAAGTCATGAATGCAATAAATTCAAATGGATGGATGTTCAGCTACCAAATCAGTACTACAAGGATGTGTTCTTCAATTTGCATCTTCAATGTAGAGGAATTGATCAGTTACAAGACTCAAAGACTGAAATTGTGAAGCTGCAGGAAGACTTAATTTCCACAAAGTCAACAAATTTAGTGTATAAGAGGATGTTAGTGTTTCTAATAGTGGTTATTGTGGTTCTATGCATTGTCTAATAGGATGATTATGATAGTAGGATGATTTTGTAATATGATAATGTTGTAATGGTTTCTTTGTGAAATGGAAATGACAAGTACCCTTTAAATGGGTCATTTTGATTATCTTGTTGAGTTCCTACCATTTCCGTAGCTAATGATAATGTTGTAATGGTTTCTTTGTGAAATGGAAATGACAAGTACCCTTTAAATGGGTCATTTTGATTATCTTGTTGAGTTCCTACCATTTCCATAGCTAATGCAGTAATTTGCATTGATATTCATAGCTAATGCAGTAATTTGCATGAATGCAATAAGAAGAAACAACATGTGTTCAAAAGCAGTAATTTGCATTGATATTCAAAAGAGGTACAATAGATGTGTTCTACCATCTCCATAGCTAATGCAGTTAGAAGATGTACAAAAGTAATCTAGCTATTCAAAAGATGTACAATAGCTACCCAAAACATGTACATAGCTGTCCAAAAGATGTACAAAGCTACCCAAAACATGTACATAGTTGTCCAAAACATGTAGACAGCTACCCAAAAGATGTACATAGCTACCCAAAAGATGTATCCTACCAATTGTGAAGTCTTAAAACTAATCTATATCCATAGCATCATCCTTTGAACTTCATGGTCCTGAAATTGGTCTGCATGCATGCTTGACTGCAATTCTTGCACTTTTCCTCCTCTTTGGTATCAATTTTTCCACTTTCATGTTGGTTTGTGAATCATCAGATCTTGGATAACTCTTTCTTGCATCCCTCATGAAGCCACCAACAGATGGTGCTATTCCCTTATCTTTTCCAGCATCTACTGCTATTCCTTTGCCTTTTCTATCCTGCACTGATGTTTCATCTGGCTCCCCTTTGCCATTTCCAGCCTGCACTGATGAACCATCTTCCTCTCCTTTGCCATTTCCAGCCTGCACTGATGAACCATGTACCTCTCCTTTGCCATTTCCAGCCTGCACTGATGAACCATGTACCTCTCCTTTGCCATTTCCAGCCTGCACTGATGAACCATCTACCTCTGCATTGTTAACTGTAAATGAAACATGTGCCGATATTACAATATGTAAAAATTACAATATGTAAAAAATAACAGCCTGCACTGAAGTACCTTTGACAGCCTCTGCCACTGATTTTTTTGGTCTACCAACCTTCTTTGGTGGTGGCCTTGGTGGTTTTGCAATGGGATCTCTTTTACATGTTCTTTTATTATGCCCCTCTTATAGACAAATTTGGCAAGTCATTGCAATTCCTTGTTTTGATAGCTTACCTGTGTGAGATCCTAGTTCAAGTGCTGCCCTCTTCCTCTTCTTTTTGGGCCTTCCAGGCATCTTCCTTGGTAATGGTGGCAAAGGATTATTCAGATCATTTGCAGGCCACTGATTCATCCCTAGGAAAGGTTGTAAGTTGTAGCTATAAGCTGTTACATACATTTCCTTCCTAAACCATGCTGGCACATAATCATCAGGGTTTTTGTGAAGAAAGAAAATTGATGCAACTGAGTGTTCACATGTTAAACCTGACAGCTCCCACATTCTGCAACTACATGTTCTTCTTTCTTCATCAACTACAAATGCATCATGCCCTTTCCTTACCTCAAACTTACTCCCTCCTCCTGGAAC